>ONZH01024897.1:0-39560 GCA_900303285.1 Rhinella marina
CTCATACCTCACTCATGTGTAAACTGTATTGTCTCTCCTGTAAGCTGCCTGATGGAGGATGGAGCAGACATGACAGGTAACGTCACTTGTAGCATCTTCCCCTCTCCATCTCCTGTTGGTCTTGGTGTTTTTCTCCAGGTCATGTTCTGTGTGGTCGGCTCGCCTCCTGACTTTCCAGATATGACCAGACAATTATCTGTCCGGGCATGCTCCTGTCCTGGAGGCCACTGTGGGATATGATGTCATCTATGCTGTAGGTTCACCAGTCAGATGTAACATTAAAACCACTGAGGGGTGATGGGAAGAACATTGATCACCTGAAAAATGGTGGAGGCCTCTCTTCTGGACTGGAACTCCACACAACCTGCTGGTTATCTCCATGTTTATGGTGCATCATCCATAACATTATTCACTATTTGGGCTGAACATGAAACGTTTGAGAACCTCTATCCACCCGGACGGACACCTCTGTGCTCCAGAATGTCATCCCCCAGCCAACACCACCATCCACCATAACCATTCCTCCACCATTCTTCTCTGTGTCCTTACAGCAATGTTGTGTCCTCTAAGTCTCTTCTGTGTCCTGGTCTCTCTGTCTCTGTGTGCCTCTCTCTGTGTCTCTCTCTCTCTCTGTCTCTGTGTGCGCCTCTCTGTCTCTCTCTGTCTGTCTCCCTCCCTCCTATTATTCCTCTCTCATTGTGTGTCTTCTGTTGTAGACTGGCAGAGGTTGTCACACAGCAGCTGGGATCTCCAGAGGCAGTGACCTGAAAGCTGCAGGTATGGTGCTATCACTTCAGTCTCAGTCTCTTTTGGAGCATAACACTTGAAAACAGCTTACATTTTCTCAGTAGGAAATCCTCACCATAGTTCACACGATGCATGTTTTTACACCACTGAAGCAGCATCTAAAACGCTCCTGGGTTTTGGAGGCTGATCGCTCTTGACACCGGCTCTGTCATTTTTCAGCTTTAGAATGAGGCCTTGTGAACCGAGAGTCACTGTTTTTCTGCAAGCTCCAAGATGTTCTTATTGAGCAGAAGCGTAGGATGTGGAGAGATGTCTCCCACGGCTCGTTGTGTCAGTGAAAACTGCTGATGGCCTCTTCTTTTTATCATCACTCCATTGTGTGCACAGTCATAATCATCACAAGGGTTACATCTGTGAACTACACAAAGGAATGGTTCATCACCTCAGCCTTCAGAAGCTCCACAGATAAATGATGCATCAACGTGACCTTCAGAGGCTCCAGAGACGAACTCTCTTCTTCAGAAGCCCCATGTATAACTGATCTGTCATCATCTTTACCTTATACATAAATAATCTATCATCGTGATCTGTTGAAAAGCCACAGATATGAGCCATCATCCTGACCTCCAGAAACTCAATAGATAAACTATCAGTGATCTACAGAAGCTTCATGTATAAATGGTCCATCAACATCATTACCTCCAGAAGCTCCACAGATAAATGATCCATCAGCATCATGATCTTCAGAAGGTTCAGATAAATGATCCATCAACATCATGACCTTCAAAAGCTCCAAAGCTAACAGATCCATCAACATCATTACCTTCAGAAGCTCTACAGATAAATGATCCATCACCACCATCTTTAGAAGCTCCACAGATAAATAATCCATCAGCATCATGATCTTCAGAAGCTTCAGATAAATGATCCATCAACATCATGATCTTCAGATACATGATCTGCCATCATAGGGTCTACAGATAAAGATCAGCCATCGTGGTGCTCTTCAGAAGCTCCAACAATAAACCCCATAATGAAATGATCCATCATCCTTGTGATCTACCAAAGTTCCGCAGGTAAATGATCCACCATCATGATCTACAGAAGCTCTACAGCGATGTCATCTGTCATCATTGTGACCTTTAGAAGCTGAGAATGATCAGCCATCATGACCTCAAAGCTCCACAGATAATAGATCTACTGTCATAGTGATCTTCTGAAGCTCCACAGATAATAGATCTACTGTCATAGAGATCTTCTGAAGCTCCACAGATAATAGATCTACTGTCATAGTGATCTTCTGAAGCTCCACAGATAATAGATCTACTGTCATAGTGATCTTCTGAAGCTCCACAGATAATAGATCTACTGTCATAGTGATCTTCTGAAGCTCCACAAATAATAGATCTTCTGTCATAGTGATCTTCAGAAGCTCCACAGATAAATGGTCCCTCATGATCAGACAAGTTTCCGACAACAGTAACATACACTAGGGACACAGTCTCTTCAGCAATAAATGAACCATCCTGATAAATAATCTATAAACTATGGGGCACGTCTTTGAGAAGTTCTACAGACGAGACTTAGACTGTTCACAATAAGGACTTTACAAGTGCTTGACTGAGAAGAGAGAGAGAGAAGCTTCTACTGTGCTGAATGGAAGAAGAACCTTCTGGTGCACTGTGCCTGTAGTCCTGGTGCCTCCACCTGGGGTGGTTAATGGAGATCTACCTCACCGTTCACCCCTTCCTCTCCCCACACAGCTCTTAGAGGGTTTCCATTGTCCTGTACGGGGAGTGAAGCTGGGATTGGGGTGCAGAACATTGGGGTTACTGGTTTATGAGTGCACTATGTATGACCCCTGCCACCAAGAGGACGGCCTGGCTGCTGCTTCTTTGTGGTGGTGGTTGGTACACAATCCGTATTTATAGAAATTCTACTTATTTATTTGAAAGGTATTTATTAAAGTGAAATCTGGAATAAAATCACGTCTTCTGTCATTCCTTGGGGGGGGGGGGCAGTAATAAACTGAATTTGTCCTGGTGGGAAGTCGCCCTGAACAGTGTGATGTGTAGACAGTCCAGTCCCTTTATTATGACCACCAGCTAATATCTACTGTGTGCAACAAGGACAACAGCTAGACGGGCTGGAGGGACTCGAGGTCCTGGTGGGTGAGAGAAAGGATCCATAGAGGGATATGTGTGCAGACAGCCTATCACATCTTATATACCCACCGAGGGATATGTGTGCAGACAGCCTATCACACCTTATATACCCACCGAGGGAAATGTGTGCAGACAGCCTATCACATCTTATATACCCACCGAGGGATATGTGTGCAGACAGCCTATCACACCTTATATATCCACCGAGGGATATGTGTGCAGACAGCCTATCACACCCTTATATACCCACCGAGGGATATGTGTGCAGACAGCCTATCACAACCTTATATACCCACCGAGGGTATGTCTGCAGACAGCTTATCACACCTTATATACCCACCGAGGGATATGTGTACAGACAGCCTATCACATCTTATATACCCACCGAGGGAATATGTGTACAACAGCCTATCACATCTTATATACCCACTGAGGATATGTGTGCAGACAGCCTATCACACCAATTATATACCCACCAAGGGTGTCAAACAGCCTATCACACCTTTATACCCACCGAGGGTATGTGTGACAGACAGCCTATCACAACCTTATATACACCTTTACCGCAAGGATATGTGTACAGACAGCCTATCACATCTTATATGTGTACAGACAGCCTATCACATCTTATATACCGACTGAGGGATATGTGTGCAGACAGCCTATCACACTTAATATACCCACCAAGGGATATGTTGCAGACAGCCTATCACATTATAGACCGTATATCCCACTGAGGAATATGTGTACAGACAGCCTATCACATCTTATATACCACCGAGGATATGTTGCAGACAGCCTATCACACCTTATATACCCACTGACCAGACAGCATCACACCTATGAGGATATGTGTGCAGACAGCCTATCACACCTTATATACCTTACGAGGATATGTGTGCAGACAGCCTATCACATCTTATATACCCGAGGGAATGTGTGTGAACAGCCTATCAACATTATATACCCACTGGATATGTGTGCAGACAGCCTATCACACCTATATACCCACCATAGGATATGTGTGCAGACAGCCTATCACACATTATTATACCCACTGAGGGATATTGTGCAGACAGCCTATCACACCCTTATATACCCACCGAGGGATATGTGTGCAGACATACCTATCACATCTATACTATACCCACCGAGGGATATGTGTGCAGACAGCCTATCACACTTATATACCACCGAGGATATGTGTGCAGACAGCCTATCACACCTTTATATAGGAGGTATGTGTACAGACAGCCTATCACATCTTATATACCCACGAGAATATGTGTGCAGACAGCCTATCACATCTTATATACCCAGATATGTGTGCAGACAGCCTATCACACATCTTATATACCACCGAGGGATATGTGGCAGACAGCCTATCACATCTTATATACCCACTGAGGGATGTGTGCAGACAGCCTATCACATCTTATATACCACGAGGGATTTGTTGCAGACAGCCTATCACACACTTATATACCCACCGAGGGATATGTGGAGGCCTATCACATTATGAGGGATTGTGCAGACAGCTATCACACCTTATATCCCCGAGGGATATGTGTAGACAGCCTATCATTATACCCACCGAGGATATGTGTCAGACAGCCTATCACACCTTATATACCCACCGAGATATGTGTGCAGACAGCCTATCACATCGGAGGGATATGTGTGCAGACAGCCTATCACACCTTATATACCCACCGAGGATATGTGTGCAGACAGCCTATCACATTATATACCCACTGAGGGATATGTGTGCAGACAGCCTATCACATCTTATATAAGCACGAGGGATATGTGTGGCAGACAGCCTATCACATTTATATACCCACCGAGGATATGTGTACAGACAGCCTATCATACCTTATATATCCACCAAGGGTATATGTGTGCAGACAGCCTATCACACCTTATATACCCACCGAGGTATGTGTGCAAGACAGCCTATCAATCTTATATACCACCGAGGATATGTGTGCAGACAGCCTATCAATCTTATATACCCACCGAGGGATATGTGTGTACACACCTATCACATTTATTACCCACATGAGGGATATGTGTACAGACAGCCTATCACATCTTATATACCCACCGGGGATATGTGTACAGACGCCTATCACACCTTATATACCACACAGACTTTATATACCCACTGAGGATATGTGTACAGACAGCCTATCACATCTTATATTCCCACAGATATGTGTACAGACACCTATCACACTTATATACCGAGGGATATGTGTGCAGGCCCTATCACATTCTATATATACCCACTGAGGGATATGTGTGCAGACAGCCTATCAACCTTATATACCCCAGGGATATGTGTGCAGACAGCCTAATCACAGTTATATACTATATTAATGGATAGTGTGCAGACAGCCTATCACACCTTATATACCCACCGAGGGATATGTGTGCAGACAGCCTATCACATCTAATAATACGATATGTGTACAGACAGCCTATCACACTTATATACCACCGAGGGATATGTGTGCAGACAGCCTATCACATCTTATACCCACCGAGGGATATGTGTGCAACAGCCTATCACACTTATATATACCCACCGAGGGATATGTGTACAGACAGCCTATCACACCTTATATACCACTGAGGATATGTGTGCAGACAGCTATCAATCTTATATACCCACCGAGGGATATGTGTGCAGACAGCTCATCTATCAGACTATATTATATACCATGAGGGATATGTGTGCAGACAGCCTATCACTCCTTATATACCCACCGAGGGATATTTGTGCAGACAGCCTATCACCTTATATACCCACGAGGATATGTGTGCAGACAGCTATTACATCTTATATACCCACCGAGGGATATGTGTGCAGACAGCTATCACTCCCACTGAGGGATATGTGTGCAGACAGCCTATCACCCTTATATACCCACCGAGGGATTGTGTTCAGACAGCCTATCACATCTTATATACCCACTGAGGGATATGTGTGCAGACAGCCCTATCACTCCTTATATACCCACCGAGGGATATGTGTACAGACAGCCTATTCATCTTATATACCCACCGGAGGGATATGTGTGCAGACAGCCTATCACACACCTTATATACCCACTGAGGGATATGTGTGCAGACAGCCTATCACATCTTATATACCCACTGAGGGATATGTGTGCAGACAGCCTATCACTATCAACTTATATACCCACTGAGGGATATGTGTACAGACAGCCTATCACATCTTATATACCCACCGAGGATATGTGTGCAGACAGCCTATCACATCTTATATACCCACCGAGGGATATGTGTACAGACAGCCTATCACATCTTATATACCCACCGAGGGATATGTGTGCAGACAGCCTATCACATCTTATATACCCACCGAGGGATATGTGTGCAGACAGCCTATCACTCCTTATATACCCACGAGGGATATGTGTGCAGACAGCCTATCACATCTTATATACCCACCGTTACCTGTATATAAGACACCTGTCCACACAATCAATCACACTCCAACCTCTCCACCATGGCCAAGACCACAGAGCTGTCTAAGGACACAGGGACAGATTTGTAGACCTGCACAAGTCCGGGATGGGCGACGGGACAATAGGCAAGCAGCTTGGTTGACTTTAAATAGCTGATCTGGAAACTTCCATTGCCTTTGAATACAATATGAGACATGGCTTGTTTTAAGGGTATGAGTACACGGTAACATGGTGCACAACACAAAATTATGTGTGACTTACCTGACTGAAAGTCAATGGGGACGGATCGGTTTTGTATGACACTCATACCAAACGGATCCGTCCCCACTGACTTTCAGTCGCGTGAGGAGGACGGATCCGTTTGGGGTGAGTGTCATACCAAACCGATCCGTCCCCATTCACTTACATGCAGTTGAGGACGGATCCGCAATGCCTGCGGGCATTGCGCAGAGGAGCCGAGCGCTACAGTGCTCGTAACGAGCACTGCTCACTCATCTCTAGTCTGCACCATTGATAATTAGTACATGAAATGTCACCTTGTAGCCGTACTGTACGTGTTTTTGGACCAGTAGTTATTGACTTGTGGTCAAATCGCTATAGATGGAATATCCTATAAGGCCGAAGTTAGATACGGGAGGAGCCCAGCCCTGTGTCATTCATCAGTCACCATAGACGGTATAAATGAAAAGTCCAGCCATAGAGCGACTTACGTGCTGCCTGACAGATGCCCCCTGAGGTTTCAGCTTTGACCAGGGTCTATAAAATGTGATGTCACCACTGTCCAGACTTTGGATCTGTGGAAGAAAATGCCAGCACTCTTCCTGTCTGAGAGGACACTTGGGATGAGAGTAGGTCCATAATGTATGGGTGACCTACAGGACGGAGAGGCGTACGGTGGGCAGCCCTGGATGAGCCCTTTACCTAGGTCCTTCCCCGAACTGTATTACATTGTAGCCCAGGTCCCCACCTTTCCAACGCCGCCTCAAACAAGCCTGTGGCCCCTATGGTTCCGGAGATATGGAGCCCCAAAGTCGGGCTACCTCTGCGGGCTTTGGTGCACCCAAGTCCCGGTGCCCCAAGTACCGATCCCTTCTTTCCCCGTCGCTCTGCAGGTGAAAGGTCACATATAGCCGCGACCAGCATGAGGTTGTAGCCCTGGTTCCCCCCTTTCCAACGCCACCTCTTGCTTGTCTCTAGCCCCTATCCACCATAATCACCATGTTCTCTTCAATGTCTTCCCAGTCTTGTCCTAACCTGACCTCGAACCCCTTACTTTGTATCTTCGTCTATCTTCGTCTATCGTCTATCCAGATGATACGGGACAGTAATATACTGATTAATCCTTTACCACCAACAGAATAAAATTGATAGCGTCAGCAGATACCACCTTCTCTTATGGTCCTTGCATGGTCCCCTTGTTCTTCTTCTGTGTTTGAAGTCTCTGCTCTTCTTCTCAGCTCTGCTGCCCCGCTGCCCATCCTCGTAGAGTGAGCTCACACATCGCCTACTTGTTTCACAATTTCTATTGTAAAGCATTATTGAACGGGGCTTTCCCTAATTGTCTGTCACCTGTCAGAAAAGTCCACGATGGCAGCTCGGGGCCTGGTGCGGAGTTCTCTGAGGAGGAAATTCTGTGAGATGTTCACCATGGACATCATTCTTTGCCGTGCAGTGAATAAAATCTGCTGCTGAATTCTTCACCAAAACTTCATGTGTGGATTTCATTGCTAATTTTGGTCAAATTTTAAGGGCCTGAGTCTGTAATTTCTACAGTAATTCCTCAAAGGACTTAAATTGTGCAGAAAAAAAATCTGCAAAATCACATCAGTTACATGTGGATTTGTGATGGATTTCACCCCATGCATTGAAAATCTGCAACATAAGTCGACGTGCTGTGATTGGTCGCTGCAATTTCCTGACATAACTGTAGTGGTCCCCATCACCTATTCTGTTCTTTTACTGGTCCCTTCCGTATCCTCATACTGGTTTCTTTTTCCTGGCCTATTCCTGTACATGGCCGTTCACCACCTCTTTACTGGTCCTCATCATAACCTGTGAACCAGTTCCCTGAACAGTTCCACCTCCTGACCTATTCTTTACTGGTCCTCACCATTCATAATTCCTGAATCCGTCCTTTACTGGTCCCCACCATCTCATAACTTGTATCTGAACCAGTTCTCCTGACCTATTCCTTTACTGGTCCCCACATCTCATCCTCTTGTCATTTCCCTACCTTGGACCTATCCTATTCCTTTACTGGTCCCGTTTTCCCACCTCCTGACCTATTCCTTACTGGTCCCCCATCTCATAACTTGTATCTGAACCAGTTCCCACCTCCTGACCTATTCCTTTACTGGTCCCCACCATCTCATAATCTTGTATCTGAACCAGTTCCCACCTCCTGACCTTTCCTTTACTGGTCCCCACCATCTCATAACTTGTATCTGAACAGTTCCCACCTCCTGACCTATTCCTTTACTGGTCCCCACCATCTCATAACTTGTATCATGAACCAGTTCCCACTTCCATGACCTATTCCTTTACTGGTCCCCACCATCTCATAACTTGTATCTGAACCAGTTCCCACCTCCTGACCTATTCCTTTACTGGTCCCCACCATCTCATAACTTGTATCTGAACCAGTTCCACCTCCTGACCCTATTCTTTACTGTCCCCACCATCTCATAACTTGTATCTGAACCAGTTCCACCTCCTGACCTATCTTTACTGGTCCCCACCATCTCATAACTTGTCCCTGAACCAGTTCCCCACCTCCTGACCTATTCTTTACTGGTCCCACCATCTCATAACTTGTATCTGAACCAGTTCCCACCTCCTGACCTATTCCTTTACTGGTCCCCACCATCTCATAACTTGTCCCTGAACCAGTTCCCATCTTTACTGGTCCTCACCATCTCATAACTTGTCCCTGAACCAGTTCCCCACCTCCTGACTATTCCTTTACTGGTCCCACCATCTCATAACTTGTCCCTGAACCAGTTCCCATCCTTTACTGTCCTCACCATTCATAACTTGTCCCTGAAACCAGTTTCCCATACTGACCACTATTCCTTAACTGGTCCCCACCATCTCATAAACTTGTATCTGAACCAGTTCCCACCTCCTGACCTATTCCTTTACTGGTCCCCACCATCTCATAACTTGTATCTGAACCAGTTCCCACACCTATTCCTTACTGGTCCCCACCATCTCATAACTTGTCCCTGAACCAGTTCCCACTCCTGACCTATTCCTTTACTGGTCCCCACCATCTCATAACTTGTCACTGAACAGTTCCCCACTCCTGACCTATTCCTTACTGGTCCCCACATCTCATAACTTGTCACTGAACCAGTTCCCACCTCCTGACCTATTCCTTTACTGGTCCCCACCATCTCATAACTTGTATCACTGAACCAGTTCCCACCTCCTGACCTATTCCTTTACTGGTCCCCACCATCTCATAACTTGTCCCTGAACCAGTTTCCCACCTCCTGAACCTATTCCTTTACTGGTCCCCATCATCTCGGTGCCTGTCTCTGTACTCTCTGTGGCACTCCTCTTCTTGACACTCAAACCTTACATCCCTTAGATCCTCTAGTCTCCTTTTGCTGCCTAAACCCAACTTGTACATGGTCACAGCTTGTTAGTTGGTGCCATTATAAAGGAGGTTACCTCTGATGTGACTGTGGTGCAGCACATGGCCTGTGTTTTTTATGCGCCCTGCTGGTATCACCATATGATGAAAACTGCTCCTAAGTCCTCTCTCACAGAGTACACGTAGGTGTTGGAGCAAGTCACGTCATCTGGAATCATACTCATAGGAAGACATCACCAGATAAAAACCAAGTCTGACAAACACACAACATGAAGAAAGAAGACAACAACGTATAGAAAGAACATATGTAAAATGTTATTAGATTGATAAGACAACAGTCCGATATAATAATTGTATAATAGAGCATAACAAAGAGGAGAAGAACACACAGCTGCTCAAATATTCCACATTGACATTTGGATCTTCTGTTGTAAACATGGAAACAAAAATTAGTTGTGACAGAAGGGGAATAAAGCATAGAGAAGATGACGTGGAGGTGGGACGGGGGCCTGTGAGGTGACAAGGCACCCAGAAGGCAGCATGGGGTGAATGGGGTGAAGCGTGAAGAGATGGTGGGGACAAGACGATGGGACACTGTAGAGAAGGCGAGAGAAAGGTAACTGGGAATAAAAGGCTCCATGATATGGAGATGACAAGAAAACGTGATGGACATAATGATGACAAAATGGAGGAAATATATCTATAACTCAGGAGTAGATGATTATGGACACAATCATACACTGCTGGAAGGAAGATGGGACGATAGATGAAGAAGTAAATGAGTCCTGTAGACACAGAGGTGACAGAGTTATTAGAGGACGCAATGTGGAAATGAGGGGATGTGTGGCCCTTGGTGATGAGGTCATGAGGGTCTAGAGTTTTTAATGATGGGGGGATGAGAAGAGGACACACAAAACGAAGTTGAGAAGGAGGTGGAGTCATTAGTAATGGACCTATGGGTAGATGCATAATAGTATGGAGGTGAGCATTAGTGCTGGAGCCATGAGAAGATGCAGAACATGGAGGAGATCAAAGCGTATAGTCATCAGTGATGGGGTGATGAGAATAGGAAACGACATGGAGGTGAGTAGAGCATGGAGTCCTTATTGATGGAGTGATGAGAAGATGGCACACACCATGGAGGTGAGTAGAGCATGGAGTGATGGGGTGATGAGAAGATGGCTCACACCATGGAGGTGAGTAGAGCATGGGAGTCATTAGTGATGAGAAGATGGCACACACCATGGAGGTGAGGTAGGCCATGGAGTCATTAGTAATGGAGTGATGAGAAGATGGCACACACCATGGAGGTGAGTAGAGCATGGAGTGATGGGGTGATGAGAAGATGGCACACACCATGGAGGTGAGTAGAGCATGGAGTCATTAGTGGATGAGAAGATGGCCACACACCATGGAGGTGAGTAGAGCATGGAGTCATTAGTGATGAGAAGATGGCACACACCATGGAGGTGAGTAGAGCATGGAGTCATTAGTGATGAGAAGATGGCACACACCATGGAGGTGAGTAGAGCATGGAGTCATTAGTGATGGGGTGATGAGAAGATGGCACACACCATGGAGGTGAGTAGAGCATGGAGTCATTAGTGATGGGGTGATGAGAAGATGGCACACACCATGGAGGTGAGTAGAGCATGGAGTCATTAGTGATGAGAAGATGGCACACACCATGGAGGTGAGTAGAGCATGGAGTCATTAGTGATGAGAAGATGGCACACACCATGAAGGTGAGTAGAGCATGGAGTCATTAGTGATGGTGAGATAAGAAGAGGATAAGATGGAAGGAGAGTGTGAAGAAGTGGACTATGGTTCTGTGAGGTACACCTGAGATGAGGAGGTGATGTGTTGGTAAGAACTTAAAAAACGTAAGTCATAAATGCTGGAGGCCATGATTGGAGAATATGGATACAGATGATGTAGCATCAAAGCTCATGGAATGAGGTGGACATAGAAGACAATAGATAAGATGTGTAGAAGAGAAGTCGTGGTGGGTAAGGCTGAAGGAAGAGATTGACATGCGGCCTTGGAGCAGGAAATCAAGTGACAATGGATCTAAAGGGCAAAAGAACGAGAAACAAATACACGGAGGATGAACTCCATTAGAACATGTACAGATCTCACAAACACGGGACATATCATCATGCCTGAAGCATGTGTCAGTGGTGGACAACTCTTAGTACAAATGTTCTGTTGGTTCAGTAACTGGAAGACTTGCGATTGTTTATGGTGCAAGAATACAGGAGTAAATGCTGAGCCGCGGCGGCCTCTATATACAGAGCACAGCTATACAGTATTATACAGATCATATACAAGACACGGCAGAGACATGCTACTTATATGTACAAGGACAGAACATGCAGGTCTCAGACTGGATATCTACAGACACAGAACACAGCACAGGTAGAAGGAAGAGACTGCCTGCATGGTGGAGAACATACTCTTTATTCATGGAGTACTGGGCCGAGGGAGTGAACAGCACCAGGTCCACAATGCTCAGGTGGGCTCAGGCCAATACACAACGCACACAAGCTGCACGTATTCTCATCACACAGCTCCGACCTGCAGAAAGGCCTCAGCTTAGAACCCAGCACCCGGTAGAAGATGTTCTAATGCGATAAGGAAAAGTAACGAAGATGATGAAACTCGTGCGTGTCCCTCTGTGACCCCATCGTACCATCCACAATGTCCCCAGTGTCTGCAACAAGGCGTGTCCACCAATGAGGTGGTCAGGTTGTAATATGGAGGCTGACCTTGGGCTCACCAACATCCCACAATATCATCAAAAGCTTCCAGTTGTAGAGCTATAGGTGGGATGGAAAATCGAGAACAATTTCCACATGCGTCACGTCTGCTACGCACAAATTCCCACCAACATCAGGTTGTATGGACCATACATGGTGACATAGCTGTGACATCTCCACGTGTGACTGAAGGGTCTGTGTGGTGAAGGACAGACTGGGAGGCGACCACAGTTCCCATTAAGGCAATAACAAAAATCTTAGAAAAATAGATTTTGGTCCTGAAAATAGAAGTGAGGAAAGTGAAAACGTAGAAGATGTGTGGACAACCCTCGCTCCAAACCGACGTCCGTCACAGGGTCATAGAGGGCATCGAGTTCCTGGACTATGTACTGCAGATTAGAGGCCCTGCGTCATCATCATACATGTCACGTGTTCTGTACATGTCAGTAGACCCGCAGCATGGGGTAAGGTTATATTTTGCAGCAGATATTTCCAGTTCCCATATTATGAGATGTCTGGAGGGAACATATCAACCAATATCACTGGAATTAGTGCTAGACGTTCTAGACTGGCACCAGGATTAGTGCTAGACCTTCTAGACTGGCACCAGGATTAGTGCTAGACCTTCTAGACTGGCACCAGGATTAGTGCTAGACCTTCTAGACTGGCACCAGGATTAGTGCTAGACCTTCTAGACTGGCACCAGGATTAGTGCTAGACCTTCTAGACTGGAACCAGGATTAGTGCTAGACCTTCTAGACTGGCACCAGAATTAGTGCTAGACCTTCTAGACTGGCACCAGATTTAGTGCTAGACGTTCTAGACTGTCACCAGGATTAGTGCTAGACGTTCTAGACTGGCGCCAGGATTAGTGCTTAACGGTCTAAACTGGCACCAGGAAATAATGACTGGCACTGGAAAATGTTCTATATTGACTTGGGTATCAAGAAACGTTCCAAAATCAATCACTCGCGTACCATGGATGTTCTAAATTCACTAATTTTGGCTTAGGGAAATGTTCTAGACTCCCAAGTGTTTCAGGCACACAGTATTGGCACCACAAATCCAGAATTGACAGATGTTAACAATTGAGAATTTAGGTTCCAGGAAATGCTCTAAGGTCACACGACCGAGGTACAAGGAGGATTCTAGGTTCATACAGCTACGGGTAACGTTCTAGATTCATATGGCCTAGATGTCTCTTCCTGGGTGGGTAATGTCCCAGAAGAAACTGCACGGAAGGACAAACTGCTGGGTGAGAGACGGTAAAATAAAAGGCACTGATATAGATTCAACAGTAAGCAGCAGGCGGCCGAGAGCACGACGATTGTGGGGATCCAGCAGATTGGTCACTGAAGTCACCATAACGTGTCCTGACAACAACCGAGCATCACACGACACAGAAAATCGAGAGGTGTCAGAAGATATCCAGGCAGAGGTGATCACACGAACACAGTGCTGAGAAAGCTCCAGAGACAGTGCCCCAGGCAGCAGGACCTGCTCGTATCAGAAGCTAAAGGAGAATGGCCTGGAGCTTCCTTCTACTACAACACCCATCCTCCAAGGAAAAAGGAGGTTTTTATACTAATGACTCCGCCCTCACCTAGAACAGTGATATGACTCCCATCAGAATAATATAGTCCTCGTGTACTAGAACAGTGATATGACCATGTGGAGAGACTTCCATTCTCGTTGGACTGTAACGTGTAATAATGGTACAACTCCCATCATCCTGTTTCTAGGAGAGAATGACTCCACCCACAATGAAGTATTATCCAGACTAATGACATAACCCTCATCATCCTCAGCCTGATAATACAATGACTTAGTACAATGATGATGTCACCCCATGATATATTATAATGTGCAGTAATAACCCCCATCATACTGGTACCTGCAGTGGATGATGATGGTTCCTAACCTCATATGACAGGACCGGTTAGGTTTTGGGCTGTTATTATTACTCAGTGGTCACCAAATTATCAATCAGACGAAACGTCATCATTCAAAATATTCTGGTCAGATAAATTTGGGATATGTGAAGAGGAGAACCACTAATAGGCTGAGGCACCTGGTGCCCGGGTCATGAGGAATGGGTTAAGAACCATTATTGTATCTGGATGTGATACATCTGAGTGATGTCATCTGAGCATGGCGTCTCCAGAATGTCCCTGCTTGTCTTCCGCTCCGTTATGGCACTCGGTCCATGCTGCAGCGTCTACATGCTCTTCTTACATAGTGGATATGGAGTATGACCCACACACAGGTCTGCACTGACCACCTTCTACACCAGGTGGACATCTCAAGGTCTTTAGGTTCCACAGCTGGCGAGATGTCTCCTGCGTGTGGCAGAGGAGATGAGATGAGCCCTTGGGAAAGCTCCGCTGGCAGCAGAGTTCCATTTGTATTGCTATAAAGAGTCTTCAGTCCCAGGACACCACGTGAGGAGCTGGGGCCAGGACGGGGCCGGACTATACCTCAATGATATTGACAGACGGGGCCTTCTTCTGCAAAGACAACCAAAACATATAGAAATATCATTTAACATGGCTGCAACACAAAGGACGTGACATCTATACGTCTCCTGCACACGGGGGTCTTCTACAGGCTGATGTTATGTGTATCTATACAAAGACCTTCAAGACATTCCACCTCTTACCCAAACTTCAAGGGGAGGAGATGCCAGGTATGGAGGATGGAGCAGCAGGAGCAGGAGTGCTCTACATGAGGACAAATCCCCATCAGCACCCTAAGGGTGGATGGTGCCCTGAGGGAAGATGCACCCTACAAATGGACGGAGCGCTGATGGCAGATGTACCTTATGGGTGGACATAGCCCCGGTAGCAGACGTGCCATAGGGTGGCCATAGCTGCAGAAGCATAAGTGCCTCATGGTTAGACATAGCTCCAGCAGATGCGGCCTCTGGTTAGATGGAGCCTCAGCGGCAGACATACCCTACAGGTGGATGGAGCCCAGATATCAGACAGGGCCCCGGCGGCAGACGCACACTATGGATGGACATAGCCATAGTGACAGAAGTGCCTTACGGGTGGACCTGGCCCTGCAGCAGATTCACCCTGTGGGTAGATGGAGCCTCAGCGGCAGACATACCCTACAGGTGGATGGAACCCAGATAGGAGATGCACCTTATTGTTGGACAGGGCCCCGGCGGCAGACGTGCCCTACGGGTGAATGGAACCCAGATAGGAGACGCACCTTATAGGTGGACATGGCCACAGTGACAGAAGTGCCCTGCAGGTGGACATGGCCATAGTGGCAGAAGTGCCCTATGGGTGGACATGGCCCAGCAGCAGATACCCCTAATATTTCCTTACATACAGTATAATGTGCCACCAATGTGATCTGAACTCAGCAGCAGAAGACAAACAGTTGCACAACCTGATTGTTCTCCTCTCCAGATGCTGCACCTCGGATGTTTGTGACCATCGGGGGCTCTGTCTGGAGGCATTATTACACAGTGAGTCACATTATTATGACCACCAGCCTAAAACGCCAACGTCCATCCAGTCCATGAAGCTGAAAATGTGACTCATCGGAGAACGCAACCCTCTGCCAATCAGTGGAGAAGGCAACCCTCTGCCAATCAGTGGAGAAGGCAACCCTCTGCCAATCAGTGGAGAAGGCAACCCTCTGCCAATCAGTGGAGAAGACAACCCTCTGCCAATCAGTGGAGAAGACAACCCTCTGCCAATCAGTGGAGAAGACAACCCTATGCCAATCAGTGGAGAAGGCAACCCTCGCCAATCAGTGGAGAAGGCAACCCTCTGCCAATCAATGGAGAAGGCAACCCTCTGCCAATCAGTGGAGAAGACAACCCTCTGCCAATCAGTGGAGAAGACAACCCCTCTGCCAATCAGTGGAGAAGACAACCCTATGCCAATCAGTGGAGAAGGCAACCCTCGCCAATCAGTGGAGAAGGCAACCCTCTGCCAATCAGTGGAGAAGGCAACCCTCTGCCAATCAGTGGAGAAGCAACCTCTGCCATCAGTGGAGAAGACAACCCTCTGCCAATCAGTGGAGAAGACAACCCTCTGCCAATTCAGTGGAGAAGACAACCCTCTGCCAAATCAGTGGAGAAGACAACCCTCTGCCAATCAGTGGAGAAGACAACCCTCTAGCCAATCAGTGGAGAAGGCAACCCTCTGCCAATCAGTGGAGAGACAACCCTCTGCCAATCAGTGGAGAAGGCAACCTCTGCCAATCAGTGGAGAAGGCAACCCTCGGCCATCAGTGAGAAGGCAACCCTCTGCCAATCAATGGAGAAGGCAACCCTCTGCCAATCAGTGGAGAAGACAACCCTCTGCCAATCAGTGGAGAAGAACCCTCTGCCAATCAGTGGAGAAGACAACCCTCTGCCAATCAGTGAGAGGCAACCCTCTGCCAATCAGGTGGAGAGACAACCCTCTGCCAATCAGTGGAGAAGACAACCCTTGCCAATCAATGGAGAAGGCAACCCTCTGCCAATCAGTGGAGAAACACCCTCTGCCAATCAGTGGAGAAGACAACCTCTGCCAATCAGTGGAGAAGACAACCCTCTGCCAATCAGTGGAGAAGACAACCCTTGCCATCATGAAGAAACCTCTGAAATCAGTGGAGAAGCAACCCTCTGCCAATCAGTGGAGAAGACAACCCTCTGCCAATCAGTGGAGAAGACAACCCTCTGCAATCAGTGGAGAAGACAACCCTCTGCCTAATCAGTGGAGAAGGCAACCCTCTGCCAATCAGTGGGAGAAGGCAACCCTCTGCCAATCAGTGGAGAAGACAACCCTCTGCCCAATCAGTGAGAAGGCAACCCTCGCCAATCAGTGGGAGAAGGCAACCCTCTGCCAATCAATGGAGAAGGCAACCCTCTGCCAATCAAGTGGGAGAAGACAACCCTCTGCCAATCAGTGGAGAAGACAACCTCTGCCAATCAGTGGAGAAGACAACCCTCTGCCAATCAGTGGAGAAGCAACCCTCTGCCAATCAGTGGAGAAGACAACCCTCTGCAATCAGTGGAGAAGACAACCTCTGCATCAATGGAGGCAACCCTCTGCCAATCAGTGGAGAAGACAACCCTCTGCCAATCAGTGGAGAAGACAACCCTCTGCCAATCAGTGGAGAAGACAACCCTCTGCCAATCAGTGGAGAAGGCAACCCTCTGCCAATCAGTGGAGAAGGCAACCCTCTGCTAATCAGTGGAGGTCCAATTCTGATACCGCCGGGAAAACTGAAGCTTTTTCTGCTGATGCTGCTTGGTTATCAGAGGAGCAGTGACCGTCCGTCTGCCCCGGAGCCCCATACACCGTAGGTTCTCTGATCTGTTGTGTTAGACACGTTTGGTGCCCCTGGTACATTTTGGCGGTGAGCAGCTCCCCTGTAGGGTGTCAGTTCTCCTTCGTACACCTTTGTCACCTCTCACATCACTGGCACGTGGGTCTCCACAGTTTTCATGTTTCTTATTCACAATGGCGCCATTGGTCCACTGTTCATCTCCCCACACGTGGCTTCCTTCATGATCTACCGGCTGCCGACGTCGAAAGTGATCAAAATAATGGGACTTGACTGTGTATGAGAAATGCCGTAAGCATTCGGCCCTCAGTATGAGATGGTTTCGGGTGCACATACCTTGGCTATTGCTTGCTATGAGCAGGGAGAAGATGAGGCTGATATCTAGTGGTCCTGTGCCTCTGATCAGACACCAGGCTCATCAGATGGAGTACATTGAACACTGAGCCTCTGTCTACAGTTACAGTTTATATCCAAGGCGATGGAACCAGTATGATCTGGCACTGGTCCCCACACTGGCTGCATAACAAGGTGCAAGGTCAGGTCAACCTAACATATTAGTCACAAGATATTTCATAATAGAGTAGTCCTGTTGTAGTAAAGCACATAAGATTGGTACTGTTGTAGAGAGGTGCAGTAAAATGGTACTGTTTTAGTGACGTTTAGTAGAGAAGTAGTAGAGTGATAATGTTGTAGTGATGTGTAGTAGAGTGATACTGTTGTAGGGATGTGTAGTAGAGTGATACTGTTGTAGGGATGTGTAGTAGAGTGATACTGTTGTAGTGATGTGTAGTAGAGTGATACTGTTGTAGGGATGTGCAGTAGAGTGATACTGTTGTAGGGATGTGCAGTAGAGTGATACTGTTGTAGGGATGTGCAGTAGAGTGATACTGTTGTAGTGATGTGCAGTAGAGTGATACTGTTGTAGGGATGTGTAGTAGAGTGATACTGTTGTAGGGATGTGCAGTACAGTGATACTGTTGTGATGTGTAGTAGAGTGATACAGTTGTAGGGATGTGCAGTAGAGTGGTACTGTTGTAGGGATGTGTAGTAGAGTGATACTGTTGTAGGGATGTGCAGTAGAGTGATACTGTTGTAGGGTCGTGCAGTACAGTGATACTGTTGTAGGGATGTGCAGTAGAGTGATACTGTTGTAGGGATGTGCAGTAGAGTGGTACTGTTGTAGGGATGTGCAGTAGAGTGATACTGTTGTAGGGATGTGCAGTAGAGTGATACTGTTGTAGGGATGTGCAGTAGAGTGGTACTGTTGTACTGATGTGCAGTAGAGTGAGTGATACTGTTGTAGGGATGTGCAGTAGTGTGGTACTGTTGTAGTGATGTGTAGTAGAGTGGTACTGTTGTAGTGATGTGTAGTGGAGTGATACTGTTGTAGGGATGTGCAGTAGAGTGGTACTGTTGTAGTGATGTGTAGTAGAGTGGTACTGTTGTAGTGATGTGTAGTAGAGTGATACTGCTGTAGGGATGTGCAGTAGAGTGGTACTGTTGTAGTGATGTGTAGTAGAGTGATACTGTTGTAGGGATGTGCAGTAGAGTGATACTGTTGTAGTGATGTGCAGTAGAGTGATACTGTTGTAGGGATGTGTAGTAGAGTGATACTGTTGTAGGGATGTGCAGTACAGTGATACTGTTGTGATGTGTAGTATAGTGATACAGTTGTAGGGATGTGCAGTAGAGTGGTACTGTTGTAGGGATGTGTAGTAGAGTGATACTGTTGTAGGGATGTGCGTAGTAGAGTGATACTGTTGTAAGGGATGTGCGTAGAGTGATACTGTTGTAGGGATGTGTGCAGTACAGTGATACTGTTGTAGGGATGTTTGCAGTAGAGTGATACTGTTGTACCGGGTCGAGGAAAAAGCACGTAACTAATAGTGATAATTTCTGTTGTAACAAGGGAGTTTTGATGACAAGTAAGATTAAGTGATACAGTTTGTATTTAGGAAGTGCAGTTAGAGGTGTAAATTCCTGTATAGTAGGGAATAGGCCCCTGCCAGCTAGACGTACGAATACTGTTGTTTAAGAGGATGATGACAGTAGAGTGGTCACTGTTGTATTAAAGGAGGATGATGCAGTAGAGTGATACTTCGTTGTTAACAGAGGATGGTGCAGTAGATGTAGTCCAACGTCGTTAGTAACTGAAATAGTTTAGTAAGGAGGGCTCGAGCTCGATACCCCTGTTGTTAGTGGTGTGCTTTCGTTAGTGTGGTATTTTTTTTCTGTTGTACCGTCGTAGTTGTAGTAGAAGTGGTACAATTGTAGTGATGGTAAGTAGAGTGAGTAGGGCTGTTGTAAGGGATGTGCAAGTAAAGGTGCGTACCTGAGTATAGTAAACAAGGGAATCGTTGCAGTAGAGGTAGTCATCCGTTAGTAAGTAAGAATTTTGTAGTAGAGTGATACTGTTGTACGGGAGTGCAGTAGAGTGATACTGTTGTAAAGGGATGTGCCAGATAGAGGGCTACTTGTTTTGTAAAGTGAGTGTGGTGAGGATAGAGTTATTTTATTCCCTGTTCGTAGCGCCGATGTGCAGTAGTGGGTGGTATCTTGTTTCACCGCGCGATCAGGTGCAAGTAGAGTGATACATGTTGTGGGATAGTGAAGTAGAGTGGTTATGTTGTTTACTGATCGTGTAGGGTAGAAGGTGATGAGCTGTGTACCGCGCATGTCGCAGTAAAGTGGTACTCGTTGTACTGATTTGTAAGTATGTAAAGAAGGGTAGAATATCTGTTTTAGATAAGTGATTGTGTATTAGAAGTAGATCACTGTTGTATCCTCCGGGAATGTGCATTAGCGTGATACTGTTTTAGGGACTGTGGCAGTCAGAGCTGGCTCCAACTCCCTGTTGTATTGTGATGTGTAGTTTAGAGTGATACTGTTGTAAGGGATGTGCAGTAGAGTGGTTATGTTGAAGGGACTGTGCACGGTCAAGAGTGATATACTGTTGTAGGTCGTGCAGTAACACGTGATACTGTTGTGGGGATGTGCAGTACGAAGTGATACTGTTGTAGGGATGTGCAGTTAGAGTGGTGTGCTGAAGAGTTGTATGGGATGTGTAAGGGTGATGAGTGATACTGTTTGTAGGGATGATGCAGATAAAATGGTACTTGTTGTAATTAGGGATTGTGCAGTAGTAGATGATTATTCTTGTTTTTAGGGATGTTTGCACTAGTTTAGAGTTGGTACTGTTGTACATGGATGTGTAGTAGAGTAAGTGATACTGTTGTAGGGATGTGGCAGTAGTGTGGTACTGTTGTAGTGGTGTGTAGTAGAGTGATACTGTTGTAGGCGATCGTGCAATAGAAAGGTGTGTAATGTTGTAAGGGATGTGCAGTAGAGTGGTACTGTTGTAAGTGATGTTGTCGTGAGTGATACTGTTTTGTATGGGATGTGCAGTAGAGTGGTACTGGTTGTAGGGATGTGTATGTAGAGGTGTGATACTTTGTAGGTGATGTGCATAGACGTGGTACTTGTTGTAGTGATGTGTATAGAAGTGATACTGAGAGTTGTAAATTTAGGGGAGATGTGGCAAGAATAGAAGATGGTACTCCTTGTAAGTGATGGGTGTTAGTTAGTGTAGTGATACCTGTTTGTAGGGCATGTGCAGTAGTGTGTACTTGTTTGTAGGGATGTGCAGTTTAGTGGTACTGTTGTATTTATGTGTAGTAGAGTTGATCTTGTTGTATTTAAAGGAATGTGCAAGTAGAAGTGGTACTGATTGTAGGGATGTGTGTAGAGTGATTACACTGTTGTGAAAGAGGATGTGTAGATAGAGTGAATACTGTTATGTAAAGGGATGTGCAGTAGAGTGGTACTACCGTTGTTAGTCCGCATGGTGTAGTTAGAGTGATATCTGTTGTAGGGATGTTGCAGGTAGGTGTGGTATAAGTATTGATGGGAGTAGATAAAAGGTGTAGCTAGACCCCAAAGGGGGTGATAACTGTTGTAGGGGAGTATGCAGTAAGAGTGGGGGTACTGTTGTAGTGATGTGTAAGTTAGAGTGTTTACCTACCTCGTGTGTTTAGGGGATGTGCGGTAGAGTGGTACTAGGGGCGCTCTGTTTGTAGGTGATTGTGCAGTACAAGTTGGTACTGGTTGTATGGGATGGTGCAGTAGAGTGATACTGTTGTAGGGATGTGCGCAGTAGTAATGTGCGTACTGTTTGTATTTGTGATGTAGCGGGCCTACACGTGATGGGGACTGTTGTAGGGATGTGCAGTAGAGTGGTTAGCATGCTGGTCGTAAGGGAACGTGCAGTAGAGATGATACTGTTGTTAGGGACTGTGCAGATAGAGTGGTAACTGTTGTAGTGATGTGTATTTTAAGATGTAGTGATACTTGTTGTAGGATGTGCAGTAGTGTGGTGCTGTGTAGGGATGTGCAGTAGAGTGGTACTCGTTGCCTACGTGAAGGTGAGGTGTACGCTAGCACGTGATACGATGTGTCACAGGGATGATGCAGTAGTACGCTGGGCTACTCCCGTCCTGTACGTGATGTGCTAGTAGCGGTGATACTGTTGTAGGGGAGTGCAGTAGAGTGGTTACTCGTTGTAAGGATGTGCAGTAGATGATACCTGTTCGTAGTTGATAGTTGCAGTAGTGTTCTGGTACCTCGCTTAGTAAGAGATTCTGTAGGGTAGCTCGTGTAACCTCCGTTCGTACCCCTTTGCGACTTGCACTATGTTGGTGCGCGTACTCCATGTACCCCGGGACCTTTGCGGGTTTATGTGTGTGCTTGTATGGGACGTGCAGCTAGTTGCTCGGCTCCACTCTTTCCATTCGTTCGGGACGTGCCAGCTAGAGGTGGGGTTATCTGTTGTAGTGATGTGGTAGTAGAGTGAGTGATACTGTTGTAGGGATGGTGCAGTAGTTGTTGGCGTGGAGCTCAAAAGTCTGTATGAAAGGGAAATTATGTACGTACGTGCTGGTTACTGTTGTAGCTGACCTTGCACGAGGGTGGTACTGTTGTAGGGACTTGCAGGTGATGTGTGGGCTAATGTAGGAACGAATGTCAGTAGGAGGGTGTACCTCACTTGGTTTGGGCATGTCGCAGTACAGTGCGCTACTGTTGTAGAGGAAAGTGTAGTGTGTGGTGACTATTGTAAGGGTGACGTGCAGTAGAAGTGATACTCGTTGTAGGGATGTGCAATAGCTGTGGTACTGGTGTGCGGATCGGTCGCAGGTAAGAGTGAGATACTAAGTTGATAAGGTTGACGTGCAGTTAGTTGGTGCGTGCTCATCTGTCAGGGCGGCAACGTGGGCCGATGAGGACGTGAAGATAGCTAAGGTTAGAGTAACAGTGGGGACTGGGGTCGCAATAGTGTGGGATACTAAGTGTGTAGGGGGGGAGTGTGCAGGGTAGAGTGGGTACTGCTCGTGGTGTTAGGTCATGTGGGCAAAGTAGTTAGATGATACTGTTGTAATGTTTGAGATGTTGCAGTAAGTGCGCTACCTGTTGTATGGGTGATGTAGCAGTAAGAGGTGCGATGAGATTCTGTTGTAGCGGCGATGTACATTGGGGTCTATTCAGCTGTATTCTGTGTGTAGAGGATGATAGCTTATTCGTAGGTGGTTACTGGAGTTGTATGGGAGGTCGCCGTGACGCCTGGTACTCGTCTGGTCGGCGATGTGCAGCTACGAACGTGGCACTTGTTGTCCCAACGTGATGTCGCAGTAGAGTGGTACTTCGTTGTAAAGGTGGATGTGCAGTAGAGTGGTTAACTGTTGTAGGCGATGATACAAGTAGATTTGTTATACTGTTTGTATCCGGGCTCGTCGCACGCTAGAGTTATCTGTTGTGGGAGGTGGTGCAGTGAGAGTGCGCCTACTGTTCGTATGGGATGCTCACCCAGTAGAGTGATACCTTGTTGTATTTAGGAGACTGTGCAAGGTAGAGTGGTACTGTAGTAGTAAGGGAATTGTGCAGTAGAGTGGTACCTGTTGTATATTCACATGGTGGGTGATGTGGCATTAGAGTGGTACTGTTGTAGTGATGTTGCAGTAGAGTTGAGTACATAGAGTTGAGGGATGTTCAACAGTAAGAGTGACTTACTGTTAGTATAGGGATGTAGCAGTAGAACGTGGCTACTCGTTGTATGGGATGTTGCGTAGAGTGGTACTGGTTTTGTAGGGATGTGCAGTAGAGGTGGCACTGTTGTGTGATGTGCAGTAGAGTGGTACTGTTGTAGGGATGTTACAGTAAGAAGTGGTACTGTTGTAGGGACTTGTAGTAAGTGCGGTACTGATGTTTGGACATACAGGAGGGTGGTACTTGATGTAAGGACTTACAGTAGTAGTGGTACTGTTGTAGGGAGGTACAGTTTTGTGGTACTAATGTATGGGACATACAGGAGGGTTGGTACTGTTGTAGGCGAGGCACCAGGAGGGTGGTACTTGTTCGTAGGGAGGCACGGGAGTGTCGTTTTCTCTGTTTGTAAGAGACGATCAGTAGTAGTGTAGTATTCATGGTAAGGAACTAACAGGAGGGTGGTACTGTTGTAGGAAAGATCAGTTAGGGGTAAGCACTACTGTAGAGGATGTGCAGTCTAGCATAGCGTACTTTGAGCCGTTGTAAGGACCGTGCTGTCGTGTGGTTCTGTTGTAAATGTGCGTGCAGCTAGTGTAAGTACTAAATACGTAGGTATGTGGCAGTAGTGCTGTACTGTTTTTACTTAATGGACCTGGCAAAGTTAGTGGTTGTTACTGATGTAACATATTGGACATAGCAGGAGGGCAGTATCATGTTGATCAGGAGAGGCACAGGAAAGATCCGGACGGATCAGCGTTGTAAGGGAGGTACGACAGGGCCAGAGGGTGGGTACTGGTTTATGGACATCATGGAGTTAAGGCACAATATGGGGCAAAAAGGCTGACACAGAGGCGGGAGATTGATACTGCAACTTTCGCGAGTATACTCCACACGCTTGCTCGCTCCGGGGATGCTTTCCCTGCTTCTGTACGACCCCTGGTTTGAGCACTTCTCTTTTATTGTATTTGAAATCATTGTCCTTGATGCTGCTCATACAACTTTATCCTATGCCCACCCACCGGCAGAATGAGTGGGGCAGAATACACACGGGCATAAAAAGGTGGAGACACCAGCCAGACGTCGACTTATCATACTCATCACACACGTGAAGTTATCTCCACTTCATACAGGAGTGTATTTCTAATACATCTTACACCCAGGAGTCATGAGACCCAACATATAAATACAATAAAATTACAGAGAAATCTGAGCACTCCAACGGTGCTTCACATCAGCAGCAACCGCCCCCAAACAATGAATATTAAACTTCTTCTCCAGTCTCCAACTGCGCTCTTTATCCACATCCCTTGCATTCAGTTGATTGTCCTCTGGGTCCAGGCCACCAGATGGTCAGTCTTATTAAC
Source organism: Rhinella marina (assembly GCA_900303285.1). Taxonomy (NCBI): domain Eukaryota; kingdom Metazoa; phylum Chordata; class Amphibia; order Anura; family Bufonidae; genus Rhinella; species Rhinella marina. The sequence goes on from ONZH01024897.1 coordinate 25,459, forward strand.
TTACAAATAGATTAAGTAGTGGGGGTGCGGGAAGGAGCATGTTCTGGGTGTGGACTGGCCAGGGAAGGACCTTTGTGAGCACAGCAGGGTTGGAGGCTCGGGTAAGGGGGACCACCTGTGAGCCGCAGGTTTGGCGCAAGCCGGGAGAAGAAACCTGTTGAGGCAGCAGGGGGGTGGATGCGCGCCCTGGGGAATTGGACGTGAGCAGGTTTAGAGGCAGGGATGGAGCACAGTGAGAAAGGGACATGACAGCAGTCTTGGACCCGCACACGCCCCGTGGATTATGGAGCATGAGCAGCAGGGTGGAGCAGGGAAGGAGCATGAGCAGCCGGGTGGCAGCAGGGAGGAGCATGAACATAGGGTTAGGACCAGGGAAGGAAGCAGGAGTAGCAGCGTGGCAGCATGGGCAACAGGGAAGGAGCATGGCTCGAAGGGAGAGGCGCATGGACAACAGGAAAGGGAGCATGAGCAGCAGGGTAGAGCAGGAAGCAGCATGAGCAGCAGGTGGAAGCAAGAAAGCAGCATAGGCATCAGGGGGAGCATGAGAGCAAGATGAGCAGGGGAAGTGAGCATGAGAACGGGGAAGAAGCATGAGGAGTAGGGTGGAGCAGGGAAGGAGCATGGGCAGCAGGGTAGAGAAGGAAGCAGAGGGTGGAGCAGGAAAGCAACAGGGAAAGGAGCATGAGGTCTCCTGCCAGACACAGATGTCAGCGGAACATACAAAAGGTAGTGGCGGAAGGAGCAGCCGGGGTGGAGCCTATGTTGAATTGCCGCCACCAGGTTCATGAGCTCAGAGGGTTGACTAGGGGAAGGCACATGAGCAGACGGTGGAGCAGGTGGAAGGAGCCATCGACGCAGGGGCATGGAAAGAGAGGCAGGGGAAGGCACGCCATGAGCATTTGGGCGGTAGGCGGCAGAGGGAAGGAGCATGAGACAGAAACCGGTGGTGGTGAGCAGGGGAAAGGAAGCATGAGCAGACGAGAGCGTGGAAGGAAGCAGGGAAGAGGCATGAGCAAGCTGGTGGAGCAGGGGGAAGGAGCATCGAGGCAGCGGGGCAAGGAGAATTGAGCAGAAGGGTGGGCAGGGAAAGCTCGCAGCGCATAGAGACATGCATGGGAAGGACAGCATTAGAACAGCGGAGTGAAGCAGTAAGAAGGAGCTATGAGTGCAGTGAGTGTCAAGCCAGCACGGAACCGGCAATTTGCATTCGCACGCCAGTCCCCCCTGGGGCTCAGGGCGTGGAACAGGAAGAGCAGTCCAGGCGTAATGGAGCATGAGGTAGCAGGGGAATGGAACAAGACCCAGTTCAGGTCGGTAGGCAGGGGAGGAGTGTGAGCAGCGAGGGCCCCCGTGGAGCAGGAAGACCGAGCAGTGGACATGCGGGGAAGGATCATGTAGGCGAGCAGAGGACACGAAGCATTGAGGCACCTGGGATTGTGAAGTTCACGCGCCCGCAAGTGAGGGCATGGGAGCAGGTGCGATGGATGCAGGGGAAGGAGCTAGACAACACGCTGCGGTGGGAGCGAGTGCATTGCCGCGTTAACTGGAAGGAAAGAAGGAAACAGGAGGAAAGAGGGCATAAGGGAAGCGAATGAAGGAGGAAAAGCAGACAATGCGGAAATGGGCAGGAGCATGGAAGCGGCGGGAACAGAGTGGAAGCAGAGGAAGGGAAAAGTGTAAAGCAGCAGGAGTCGAGCAGGGGGAAGCCGAGTTCATATGGCAACAGGAATGGAACAATGAAGCTGCAAGGGTGGAGCGAGAAGGACGAGCATAGAGCAAGTCAGGTGGAAGCACAATGTAGCATAGGACATTAAGGGAAAGCAGGCATGGAGCAGCAGGGTGAGCAGCTGTTAAAGAACAGCAGGGAATAGACCAGGAAAGCAGCATGAGCATGCAGTGTGTGGAGCATGGAAAGCAGCAGGGTGGACCCAGGAAGGCGGAGCATGATGCAGTAAGAGTGCAGTCATGCGGGAGGCAGCAAGAGCAGGGGCGAGGGTGAGGAAGAATGAGGGGAAGGACATGAGTCGAGTCAGGGTGGAGGGGCAGGGGATGGAGCATGAATACAGCCTGCGGCCTGGACGCACGCCACTGGTGCAACAAGGGAACGAGAAGCAATAGAGGCAGTCTTTAGTAGTGGAGCATTGTATGGAATGCGCCATTGGCATTTAGTTAGCAGGTGGGAGAGGAAAGCAGCGGGGAAATAGCAATTTGATTGTCAGGGGCAGGTGAGGCTGAGAGAAGCAGCACGATGGGGGTATCGCGTCTGAGCAAGCAAGGAGCCCAATGGCGCACGCAAGGGTGGACGCATGGAGAAGTGAATCATGAGGCAGTTGTTCCCAGCGTGGGGGAGGGACAGGAACAAGAGCTAGCATCTGAGCAGCAGAGGGAGTTATTTGCATGGAGGCAGGGCGTGGTGGGGTAGGATACGCCACGCAGGGCGCATGGTAAGGAAGGGGTGGCAGCCAGCGAAACGCCCATGCGCAAGAGAGGGACGCACTAGGGTGAGGAGGGAGCGATGGGGCAAGTGGGGTATATTTTGCGTTGTATTTTTCGGGGAGGGGTTCCCCTTTTTAAAATGGGGGGGCCTATACCCACCCACCCTTTATCTTGATTTTGGTTCCTAGGAAGGGTTCCTTAAAGATTGGGAACACCATTGGTATAAGACAAAGATAATTTGGGGGGGGAATAGCTGTTGATGGCTTATATGCGATCTAGTTTCCTTAGTGGGTTGGCGAGTGAATCCTCTTAACATGAGGTCCCTTGCATCGTCTCGCTGTATATTGGTCGCGATGGACTGGGACCGCGCTGGATTGTGTAGTCCCGTGTCCTCCCCCCCTGCCAGCGCCCCCCACCTTAATTGGAGGGGTTCTGGCAGTATAGGCCGATTTTCTCGTCACGTGTACACAGGGCTCCTTATAAATCTGTTGGACTCTGCCCGTCCTGCCTACATATGAGGAGAATCGAGCACATTGTGGGGGTGAGGGGGGAGGGCGATTAAGATCCAGCCCGGCGCCGGGCCATCATGGTAGAGGAGAAGCGCTGCGCTTCCTTCCAGACTAGAGCAATATTTTGAGGGTACTGATCGTTGCAGGGTTCCCCATTTGAAACATCACCAAATCAGAGCGTTCTGGGCTTCAACACGCCTGGGGTCCCTAAAAAATACATCCAACCTGGGATCTATTTAAGACCCACTACACAGAGCACAGATTTCACTCGTATTCATAGCCTCTCCAGTCGTGGTGGAGGGGTTCTCTGTAGCCAGGCTCTATTTGCGCGTGTGTATCCTCCTTCTGGGATTAACAATGAGAGTGAAGGTGACAGAGAAGATGACCACACCCCCTCATATGGGGTTCTTGATCTTGAGGGTCTAACGGGGGTTATTTCCCTGACAGAATAGCTGGGAGGAGATACAGCTCTATACATGCACCCAACTATTCTTGTAGCACTTTTTGATCAGCCTGACTGGGGCTGGGCTGCTGTAGACATTTCAGGATCGGTGCTGATAGACTTGGTAAGGTCTACTGCTAATCAATCCATCTGTATATCATGTAATGAAATGCAGACGAGCGGCATCAGGATGGGTCCACAGGCTCCCCTCATCAGCTGACAGTGATCCCAGCCCGGCTGCCGTACCTGCTGAGAGATGGCATAATCACGATGTGATGTGCCTTCAGGGACATACCACACGAGAACAGTGGCGGAGTTGGCCTTCATGTGGTGATATGGTCAACAAATATAAATGGGGGTTGACAGTACGAGGTTGGGGAGCCCCTCCGATCTGAAACAATAGAAGCAGCGAGGTCGGCGTTACCCTAGAGTGCGGACCTACCTATCTCACGATGCAGCGACAGAATGGGAGAAACGAGAAAGCAGAGACACGGGTGGGAGGACAAGGCGCCTAAAACTACCAGTCGCTTGCGGCACGAACACATTGACAGGAGAGGGGGGTCGATCTGAAACATGAAGCACAGTCGCGGTAAGAGTGCGGCCTCCTATCCTCCGAGCAGCGACAGATGGGACCAGGCGACCACGTGGCACAAGGCGCCAAACTACCAGGCGGCAGAACCTGGCAGGAGACACGGCCATCTGTCCCCGCAGAGACAGCAATGAATCCTGCACCACAGACCATCACATAGAGCCAACTCACTTAAAGAGACACCCTCACACACAGACAGTTTCACATAGAGGGACACACAAACACTCTCATGGAGAGACAGCCTCACATAGACACCCATACATAAAGAGACTGTGCCAGATACAGAGACGCCCTCAGACATGGGACGAGGCGGGAGAATCTGCGGGAGACCCCTCCATCTGTCCCCACATAAATCAGAACACACAAAGACTGAGATGCCAACCAATCCTACACCACAGACAGACACCATTAGACACCCTCAGGACTTATAATACACCACCATATAACACTACAACCATACATCTATCCTGCTTTGTCTCGCACTTACATAATAACTGTGATTAGAGAGCCACAATATTTTTCTGCAGCTAAGAACAGATTGGAGAGGACACTGAGGAACATCAAGGAGAGATAGCTACAGGTTCTGAGGGTAAGAAGACCAGGGAACCTGAGAGAGAGAGCAGGCCAGAGCACAGGGGCAGCACGAGAAGTCATGGAGAAAGGAAGGACAAGGATGAGTCCTGATGTGAGGAGCAGAGAAGACACGGAGCTATGACCTCAGGCCTGGAGACATCTGGAGAACACATGGGTGGACACGGTTATACTGAAAGAGAACTGGAAACAACCATGTGACAGGAGGGTGGGAGAATCATTGACCTTGATCCTTCAAGAGAATTCAGCCATGTCACATGACTACAAAGGATGGATGATGAGTGTTGTCTCTATCCCTGGAGCATCAGTGACCCACCATAGACCAGCAGATGTTAACACCTCCACTACTACCATACACAACACATAATCATAGGCTTAGACTGACCCACCAGGGGACCCTTCAAGGAGCTACAGGCACCAAGACAATAATGAGTCCCTATAACAACAGCCTTTTAGGAGATGCTTTTAGAACTGATCTCTTTTCGCCGTCCATTTGGAAAAAGAGAAGAGCATAGACCTCAGAGGATGAACAGAAAGAGAAAGCTGAAATGTAGAAGACAGGCAATGTAAAAGAAGAGCAGAGACCTGAGAAGATAAACAGGAAGGAACATGCAGAAACAGAGAGGATACTATAAAACCTGTAGGTAGGGACAGACACGGACAGTGAGCCCTGACCTAGAACCCCGCCCACTTTCCCTAACTACTTGTAGTACAAGCCCTAGGTAGCAAGGCTGCAACTGGTCGACAGCTCCTGTGCTACTTATGTGCAGAGACAGACAAAACACAAAAACAGGGTTGTAAGTAAATGGGTCAGACAGGCTATGCAGTACCAAACCAGAGACAGAGAGTGGACAAAAGAGAAGCCGGGGTCAGAGGAACGAGTTAACCAATAAGCACAGGAACCGGGATCACAGCCAGTCAGTCAGAGACTGTCACTGGTACTGGTGTATGGCCAGGAAGCAGTTTAAATAGAGCGCAGAGTCCCTGGATCAGAACCTGATAGGTCCATGACTTGGAGCTCCATTAGTCAGAACACTAGTACACAGGAGTAGAGCAGCTGAGCAATCAGCCCTCTGCTAGTCTCATCCAGCACACGACTACTGTGGGGAGAAACAGAGCATCGCATCCTGTTACTAAGGATGCTGTCACATCACCAGGAAGTGTGGCTTAGCAGCACGTCTTTCCTGGCATGGTCACGCTGAAGACAGAGATCGCGCCGTTGAGGCCTGGACAGGTGAGGTTGTGACAGACACATGGCGAGGCAGGCAGGAGGAGAACAGATCAGACACCTCAGAGGATAAAGAGGACACATGGCGAAGCAGGCAGGAGGACAACAGATCAGACACCTCAGAAGATAAAGAGGACACATGGTGAGGCAGGCAGGAGGAGAACAGATCAGACACCTCAGAAGATAAAGAGGACACATGGCGAGGCAGGCAGGAGGAGAACAGATCACACACCTCAGAGGATAAAGAGGACACATGGCGAGGCAGGCAGGAGGAGAAGAGATCAGACACCTCAGAAGATAAAGAGGACACATGGCGAGGCAGGCAGGAGGAGAACAGATCAGACATCTCAGAAGATAAAGAGGACACATGGCGAGGCAGGCAGGAGGAGAACAGATCAGACACCTCAGAGGATAAAGAGGACACATGGCGAGGCAGGCAGGAGGAGATCAGATCAGACACCTCAGAGGATAAAGAGGACACATGGCGAGGCAGGCAGGAGGAGAACAGATCAAACACCTCAGAAGATAAAGAGGACACATGGCGAGGCAGGCAGGAGGAGAACAGATCACACACCTCAGAGGATAAAGAGGATGCATGGCGAGGCAGGCAGGAGGAGAAACAGATCACACACTTCAGAGGATAAGAGGACACATGGCGAGGCAGGCAGGAGGAGAACAGATCAGACACCTCAGAAGATAAGAGGACACATGGCGAGGCAGGCAGGAGAGAACAGATCAGACACCTCAGAGGATAAAGAGGACACATGGCGAGGCAGGCAGGAGGAGAACAGATCAGACACCTCAGAGGATAAAGAGGACACATAGCGTACGGTAGGCAGGAGGAGAACAGATCAGACACCTCAGAGGATAAAGAGGACACATGGCGAGGCAGGCAGGACGAGATCAGATCAGACACCTCAGAGGATAAAGAGGACACATAGCGAGGTAGGCAGGAGGACAACAGATCAGACACCTCAGAAGATAAAGAGGACACATGGCGAGGCAAGCAAGAGGAGATCAGATCAGATACCTCAGAGGATAAAGAGGACACATGGCGAGGCAGGCAGGAGGAGAACAGATCAGACACCTCAGAAGATAAAGAGGACACATGGCGAGGCAGGCAGGAGGAGAACAGATCACACACTTTAGAAGATAAAGAGGACACAATGCGAGGCAGGCAGGAGGAGAACAGATCAGACACCTCCGAGGATGAAGAGGACACATGGCGAGGCAGGCAGGAGGAGAACAGATCACACACTTCAGAGGATAAAGAGGACACATGGCGAGGCAGGCAGGAGGAGATCAGATCAGACACCTCAGAGGATAAAGAGGACACATGGCGAGGCAGGCAGGAGGAGAACAGATCAGACACCTCAGGAGATAAAGAGGGACACATGGCGAGGCAGGCAGGAGGAGAACAGATCACACACTTCAGAGGATAAGAGGACACATGGCGAGGCAGGCAGGAGGAGATCAGATCAGACACCTCAGAGGATAAAAAGGACACATGGCGAGGCAGGCAGGAGGAGAACAGAGCAGACACCTCAGAAGATAAAGAGGACACATGGTGAGGCAGGCAGGAGGAGAACAGATCAGACACCTCAGAAGATAAAGAGGACATATGGCGAGGCAGGCAGGAGGAGATCAGATCAGACACCTCAGAGGATGAAGAGGACATATGGCGAGGCAGGCAGGAGGAGAACAGAGCAGACACCTCAGAAGATAAATAGGTGGGAACATGCAGAAAAAGAGAGGACACATGGGAAGGTAGGTAGGAGCAGAAAACAGCAGGAACTGAGAGCTCAGAGGATAAACAGGAGGGAACATGCAGGGACAGAGAGGACAGGCACTGAGAGAGAAGAGCAGAGACCTCAGATAATGACCAGAAGGGAACGTGCAGAACAGAGGACTAGCTGTGAGAGAGAGGCAGAGTTCTCAAATGAAGAACAGGAAGGAAAGGCATTGAAAAGAAAGATGGTCTTCAGAATAGGGGTGTGCAGAGAGTTCAAAAAAAGGACCAGAGGGAATGTGTAAGAACAGAGGACGAGATGGAGATAAGAGGAAGAAAATGAGGAAATCTTCAGGATTGTGACATCTCCTGATATCTTAGGTTTATATGAATGTAAGGGGAGTTTTCAGAAAATGTCTGTAGGGTTGCAGAATTTCAGATGAAATGAGGAAGCACCAGAGAAGTCCTGTATGAGGTGGAGGGACTGAAGAAGGGGGAGTATTAGGGGAATGGCATGAGAGGTAGGTAAGTCTGCACTTAAGAACAGATTAAAGTCTCTCCTTGGTTCGGAGGACAAAGTAGAGACACAGGCCTTGTATGACTGGAGAAGTGGAGAGTTATGGACAGAAGAGGAAGATTGGTGGAGTAGTGTGAAGAAGTAGTCTGTGTCTACAGTCCGGAGTGAGTAGGGTCGTGGCAGATTCTGGACTACAGGAAGATGGCAGTACATAAGGAATAGACAGAGAGGCTGGAAGGAGGGCAGGGGAGAAGTAGGAAAGAGCTGAGAGTTAGTGGGATTCAGGGTCGGAGAGGAGAAACTTGTTGACGGAAATGTCAGAGGAAGTGTTAGGGGACAGAGATGGGATCGTAAGAAGGGAACAGAGAAGAGGTCAGAGAAATAATTAGAGTAGGGGTCAGAGGAGGAGTCAAAGGAGATTGTAGAGAAGATGTCATAAAAGAATTCAAAGGAGAAGTGAAAGAACAGGGCATAGTAGGCATCAAAGGTGTGGGCAGAAGAGGAGGTTAGACTGGGGGGTAGTGAAGGTATTGAAAGAGGGGTTTGAGATGAGGAAGTTTTAGATGAGGGGTCAGAGAAATCATTTGAGGACGAATTAGAACATGGCTTGTCAAGATGAAGTTACAGAACAGAACTCCTCAGGGTGGAGACAAAGAACCAGATTTCTCAGAGGAATCATTTGAGGACAGGTTAGAACAGAGCTTGTCAGGGTGAAGACACAGAATCTAGCTCCTCACAGTGGAGACACAGAACTGAGCTCCTCAGGGTGGAGACACAGAATCATTCTCTTCACGATGGAGACATAGAACCAAGCTCCTCAGGGTGGAGACACGGAATCATTCAGTTTACGATGGAGACACAAACTGATCTTCTCAGGGTGGAGACACAGAATCTAGCTCCTCACAGTGGAGACACAGAATCTAGCTCCTCACAGTGGAGACACAGAATCTAGCTCCTCACAGTGGAGACACAGAATCTAGCTCCTCACAGTGGAGACACAGAATCTAGCTCCTCAGGGTGGAGACACAGAATCTAGCTCCTCAGGGTGGAGACACAGAATCTAGCTCCTCAGGGTGGAGACACAGAATCATTCTCTTCACAATGGAGAAATAGAACCAAGCTCCTCAGACTCGGAATCATTCTGTTCACGATGGAGACACAAACTGATCTTCTCAGGGTGGAGACACAGAAAAAAGCTCTTCAGCATGGAGACACAGAATGGAGCTTCTCAGGGAAGAGACACATAATCAAGATCCTCAGGACAGAGACACAGAAATGTGTTCCTAATGGTGGAGACACTTACTGGCTTTCACCAAGCAGAGGTCACAGCTGAATAGGACAAACACAGCTGGGCTCAGGTACATGGGGATATGGGCCATTTCGGGCAGGCTGTGGCCCCACACAAAGCCTTGGGATCTCCGGCTCAAGAATGAGTCACAAGTCATTGGAACTTTCAGTCTGGACAATCCGTTCCCAGTAATGTCTACATCCTGTGAGAGCAGGAGAGGAGAATGTCGGTGCAGGACTCCATCCACAGCCGGGGGATGCGGAGGCCTGGGACATGGGACCTCAGTATCTTACAGCTTCACATACACAGGGGCGACTGCTGCTCAGTGTGCAGCTCACCTGCAGAAAGACAAGAACAAAGTATAATCATTACCGAACTCAAAATACAGGCAAAAAGTAATAACCTGTGGTGTTATATCCTAATATATACATAGTGTAATACTGCTCCATATGTATACTAATATATACACAGTGTAACAGTGTAATTATCCAGTGTAATACTGCTCCATATATATCCTAATATATACACAGTGTAATACTGCTCCATATATATCCTAATATATACACAGTGTAATACTGCTCCATATATATCCTAATATATACACAGTGTAATACTGCTCCATATATATCCTAATATATACACAGTGTAATACTGCTCCATATATATCCTAATATATACAACAGTGTAATACTGCTCCATATATCCTAATATATACACAGTGTAATACTGCTCCATATATATCCTAATATATTACACAGTGTAATACTGCTCCATATATATCCAATATATACACAGTGTAATACTGCTCCATATGTATATAATATATACTAATATATACACAGTGTAATACTGCGCCATATATATCCTATTATACACAGTGTAATACAGCGCCATATATATCCTAATATATACACAGTGTAATACTGCGCCATATATATTTCCTAATATATACACAGTGTAATACAGCGCCATATATATCCTAATATACACAGTGTAATACTGCTCCATATGAATACTAATATATACAAAGTGTAATACTGCACCATATATATCCTAATATATACACAGTGTAATACTGGCCTATATATCCTAATATATACACAGTGTAATACTGAGCCATATATATCCTACATATAATACTGATATATGTATCCTAATATATACACAGTGTAATACTGCACCATATTTATCCTAATATATACACAGTGTAATACTGATCCATATATATCCTAATATATACACAGTGTAATACTGCGCCATATATATCCTAATATATACACAGTGTAATACTGCCCATATATATCCTATATATACACAGTGTAATACTGCGCCATATATATCTAAATATACACAGTGTAATACTGCATATATATCCTAATATATACACAGTGTAATACTGCTCCATATATATCCTAATATATACACAGTGTAATACTGCGCCATATATATCCTAATATATACACAGTGTAATACTGCTCCATATATATCCTAATATATACACAGTGTAATACTGCGCCATATATATCCTAATATATACACAGTGTAATACTGCGCCATATATATCCTAATATATACAAAGTGTAATACGGCTCCATATGTATACTAATATATACACAGTGTAATACTGCGCCATATATATCCTAATATATACACAGTGTAATACTGCTCCTGTGTTGTTATATCCATATATACACAGTGTAATACTGATCCATATATATCCTAATATACACAGTGTAATACAGCGCCATATATATCCTAATATATACACAGTGTAATACTGCTCCTTGTTTGTTATATATATACACTGTAATACAGCGCCATATAACCTAATATATACACAGTGTAATACTGCTCCATAATATAATCCAGTAATACTATATATATCCTAATATATACACAGTATATATCCTAATATATACACAGTATAATACTGCTCCTGTGGTTTTATATATACCTCGATATATACAGTGTAATACAGCTACTATGGTGTTATATATATCCCGATATATACACAGTGTAATACAGCTCCTGTGGTGTTATATATATCCCGATATATACACAGTGTAATACAGCTCCTGTGGTGTTATATATATCCTGATATATACACAGTGTAATACAGCTCCTGTGGTGTTATATATATCCTGATATATACACAGTGTAATACAGCTCCTGTGGTGTTATATATATCCCGATATATACACAGTGAAATACAGCTCCTGTGATGTTATATATATCCCGATATATACACAGTGTAATACAGCTCCTGAAGTTATATATATCCCTATATATACACAGTGTATATATATCCTAATTATACACAGTCCTGAATAACACAGTCCTGGGTTTATATATATCCGATATACACAGTGTAATATATATCCTAATATAATACGCTCCGTGGTGTTATATATATCCCTGAGTGTAATACAGCTCCTGTGGTGTTATACATATCCCTATATATACAATGTAATACAGCTCCTGTGTGGTATATATATCCCGATATATACACAGTGTAATACAGCTCCTGTGGTGTTATATATCCCATATATACACAGTGTAATACAGCTCCTGAGGTGTTATATATATCCCGATATATACACAGTGTAATACAGCTCCAGTGGTGTTATATATATCCCGATATATACACAGTGTAATACAGCTCCTGTGGTGTTATATATATCTTGATATATATACAGTGTAATACAGCTTTTGTGGTGTTATATATATCCCAATATATACACAGTGTAATACAGCTCCTGAGGTGTTATATATATCCCGATATATACACAGTGTAATACAGCTCCAGTGGTGTTATATATATCCCGATATATACACAGTGTAATACAGCTCCTGTGGTGTTATATATATTCCAATATATACACAGTGTAATACAGCTCCAGTGGTGTTATATATATCCCGATATATGCAGTGTAATACAGCTCCTGTGGTGTTATATACATCCTGATATATACACAGTGTAATACAGCTCCTGTGGTGTTATATATATCCCAATATATACACAGTATAATACAGCTCCTGTGGTGTTATATATATCCCGATATATACAGTGTAATACAGCTCCTGAGGTGTTATATATATCCCAATATATACAGTGTAATACAGATCCTGTGGTGTTATATATATCCCGATATATACACAGTGTAATACAGCTCCTGTGGTTTTATATATATCCCGATATATATACCGTGTAATAAACTCCTGTGGTGTTATATATCCCGATATATCAGTGTAATCAGCTCCTGTGTGTTATATATATCCCGATATATACACAGTGTAATACAGCTCCTGTGGTGTTATATATATCCCGATATATACACAGTGTAATACAGCTCCTGTGATGTTATATATATCCCGATATATACAGAGTGTAATACAGCTCCTGTGGTGTTATATATATCCCGATTATATACACAGTGTAATACAGCTCCTGTGGTCTTATATATATATCCCGATATATACACAGTGTAATAGAGCTCCTGTGGTGTTATATATATCCTAATATTAAACAGTGTAATACAGCTCCTGTGGTTTATATATATCCCGATATATATACCGTGTAATAAAGCTCCTGTGGTGTTATATATATCCCGATATATACAGTGTAATACAGCTCCTGTGGTGTTACATATATCCCAATAAATACACAGTGAAATACAGCTCCTGAGGTGTTATATATATATATCCCGATATATACACAGTGTAATAGAGCTCCTGTGGTGTTATATATATACTGATATATACACAGTGTAATACAGCTCCTGTGGTATTATATATATCCCGATATATACATTGTAATACAGCTCCTGAGGTGTTATATATATCCCGATATATACACAGTGTAATACAGCTCCTGAGGTGTTATATATATCCCGATATATACACAGTGTAATACAGCTCCTGTGGTGTTATATATATCCCGATATATACAGTGTAATACAGCTCCTGAGGTGTTATATATATCCCAATATATACAGTGTAATACAGCTCCTGTGGTGTTATATATATCTTGATATATATACAGTGTAATACAGCTCCTGTGGTGTTATATATATCCCAATATATACACAGTGTAATACAGCTTGGTGTATATATATTCCCAATATATACATGTAATACAGCTCCAGTGGTGTTATATATATCCCGATATATGCAGTGTAATACAGCTCCTGTGGTGTTATATACATCCTGATATACACAGTGTAATACAGCTCCTGAGGTGTTATATATATCCCGATATATACAGTGTAAAGCGATCCCAATATATATAATCCAGATATAATACACAGTGACAGCTCCTATGGTGTTATATATATCCCGATATATACACAGTGTAATACAGCTCCTGTGGTGTTATACATATCCCAATATATAACATATAACAGCTCCCTGGTGTATAATATCCCGATATATACAGTGTAATACAGTCCTGAGGTGTTATATATATCCCAATATATACAGTGTATACAGATCCTGTGGTGTATATATCCCGATATATACACAGTGTACACAGTGATAATACAGTCCTGGGTTTATATGTATCCTGATATATTTACCGTAATAAAGCTCCAGTGGTGTTATATCCCATATAATACAGTGTAATACAGCTCCTGTGTTGTTATATATATATCCCGATTCACATTGTAATACAGCCCTGTGGTGTTATATATATCCAATATATACACAGTGTAATACAGCTCCTGTGATGTTATATACATCCCGATATATACAGAGTGTAATACAGCTCCTCTGGTG